>OX336374.1:11854391-11886615 GCA_946902895.1 Fragum fragum
TCTAAAGCTTTCTTTCGGGAATAAGAAATATTTCGTTGCCTGACATCATAGGGTTTAATTGGTCCGATAAGTTTCAAGGGATTGTTACAGTTAGTTTAGACCTACTTTTGTTATACAATGACGCTGGTATATAATCGTTGGTTCAAGCTGTAGTTACGAGGTTTTAGAATGGCAACGACGATATACAGGAAATAAGGCATGTGTTCAATTTAACGAAGTACCATACAGTTCCGATTTTTTAAAAAAAGAATTAGACATAGTGAACATTGAGAAAAGGGGAGAAATTATTTGAATTTTAAATTCTCCTTTGCTCTCAATATTTTATCATATATTTTGACCTTTGATTTTCGACTTAAAATTTCTTGAAATTTGCTCTACGATTTCTTTTAGTTTGGACGAAATATTGTCGTCTGGTAGTGGGTTTCATACAACAAGCATTCGTATATTAAGATAGACACGCCCTAGTATATACTTTAACCCTTTCACACACACTTTAAGACGCCCAGCGAGAAAAACAATTGGGAAAACATTGTATAAAATGAAGAAATTACTTGTTACAAGCAATTTCTTCTATTTCCACAATGTTTTCTACACAGAAAGCTGAAAAATTGTCGTCTGCAACTCCTTTGAATTTGGACCAGTCTTAATTCTGTCGTGTGGTAATGGGTTAAACATCTTAATAGTCAAATGGTCCGCTGTGACTAGGGACTAAATACTCCGTAGCTTAGACATGTTCCATTGCGGTTCTTTTTTTATTGAAATCTTCAGCTCCAGCTGATTAGACATTTTAGAACAATAGACCTTGAGGATCCGAGACGCACAACTGGCTCCTATCAGACAATATGAAGCTGTGAGCTGTAATGGTCTTTCAGTTAATCCTGCACAACCGCTTATTTTTATGTCCATGTAATATTTATTCTCGAGAAAGCATTGTGGGAATAGAAGAAATTGCATATAACAAGCATGCTTGTTACAGGCAATTTCTTCTTTTCCCACAATGTTTTCTGACCTGTAGGTCGGTTACTTTTCAAATTGCACCCAGTTTTAATTGTCGTCTATTTGTTGTTCCCCCCCCCCAACCAATAATGAGTCAATGAACCTTCAATTTCAAGCTCAAGGGCAAGCCTCAACATTTGCTAAAAATGGCATCAAAATGGGAAACAGGTAAACTTTAAATTATTTCGTTTTACATAATGAGATATTGGGTTGAACTATTGGAGCACTGAAGACGTATAGGACCTTCATATCTAATATGCAAATTTACTGTGCCGAGAACTTAATGGTGGACGAAATTCAAGACCATCCGTTAAATTCAAGGTCAAATTTCAAGATCATTATAATTAGTACAAGACTAATTAACATTTTGGGATGTTAGGAGAGTATAGTAGGATAAGGGATTTCGTTTTTTTCCCCTTTTAATCTTCTGTTGGTGTTTACGTCAAGGTCTTCTGTCAAGGTCATAGTCGCATTTCAAACCTATCTTTGATAAAACATAAGAAGTGTTATGTTGGTCGTCTTACATGTACTTGATAGGAAACATTTTTTAGATATGTTCATAGTCCTTCCTAATATACTTTAATATACTACTTATAATACCCAAATTCCACCAAGGCACTAGTGATGATCTGCGAAAGCGCCTCAGATAGCAGATAGCGCAATCGCATCGTAAACGGATTTTGATAGTCGCATCGTCGGCCACCAGAGGTAGTCTCATCGTTTACACTCTATTCCTACTTGAATGGAGTAGCATAAGGTAATCAAACCACCGTGGGTAACCAACAACGCAATTGTCGCCTAGATCAATCAACTCCTCTGCACAAACATCTGTGGTGATCCGTCTACAGCGACCTCAGATGAATAACTAATCACTTAAGACTTAACCCATTCACACAATGATGCCTTTAGACGCCCCTCTAGAAAAAGCCTTTGGAAAAAATTGTTGAAAATGAAGAAATTGCTTGTTACAAGCAATTTCTTCATTATTCACAATGTTTTCTACCCCAAAAAAGATGGAGATTTTTTAAAACTTCGCCAACTTTTATTGTGGTCAGCAACTCCCTTCAATTTAAACCAGTCTAAAACTTTGTCGTCCGTTAATGGTTTAATCAAGGATAACCTTAAAGGCGATACTTGGTCTTTGTTAATTGGATACATATATTAATTAAATAAAGATGGAGCTCGTTAAAACGCAAGAGTTACCTTTGGGCTAGCAATAGAGCACACGAGATCGCACATTACTCGCCTAGTATCGATAATGGAGCGAAAACAGGTCATACAATATCGCAACACCTATCAGCTTCGATAACGTGCAATAGAAGTTTAGGCACTACTGCATCTAAATGGCCGTTACTAGATCCCAGGTACAGCGTTGCGTAATTGCAATCTGTTAGTGATCGATTATAAAAGTTAAGAATTCGGAGGAGATTTTGGGCGTTTTACGACACTTTGTCCAAAGGCAGAGTTCTCTATAGATTGCTACCTACAGGAATGTGTGTCTATTTTAAGTTTCATGTTATTATTTCTGGGAGATGGGTAATGAAGAAATAGCTTGCAACATTTCTTGGAGATAAAGCTGCCAACTATATGGCCATAGTTTTCTTACATTATTGCATTTCTGAACCGTTTTAATACAAAAGGAAAAATCTATTTCTGATATAACACATTAAAATATTTGGTATCTATTATGTCCATATGTAGGTACTTGTTTAACCCTTTACCAGACGAAACCAATTTAGACTGGTCCAAATTCGAAACTACAAGTTTAAGAATATGAATTTTATTGTATTTATTTATTTTATTTCATTATTATTTTTTTGTAGAAAAGATTGTGGATAAAGAAGAAATTGCTTGTTACAAGCAATTTCTTCATTTTTCACAATATTTTCCAAAGTTTTTTTTCCCTAGATGAGTGTCTAAAGGCGTCATTGTGTGGGAATGAGTTAACCCATTACCAGACGAAACCAATTTAGAGTGGTCAAAATTCATAGTAATAGGTTTTAGAATATGAATTTTAAAAATCATTTTTTTGTTTGTTTGTAGAAAACATTGTGGATAATGAAGAAATTTCATGTAATAAGACATTTGTTTACAAACCTTTGTCTCTTGGGGCGTCCAAAGACGGTATTGTGTGGGATGGTTTAAAAACCCGCCTTTACGTCCACGAGTATAATCGTTTCGTGTTTGTCTGCATCTTGGTGCAATTTGATCTTTATTTACCACCATAACCCATTATTAAATGAAAAAAAACACTATAGAATTGTCAAAGTTGAAAGAGCTGGCAGACGATAGTTTCTTGTTGATTAAAGTTGAATTTGTCTCTTCTGGTTTAAAAAAAAAAAAGAAAAAAAAAACGTAGCGGAAAATGAAGAAAACGCTTGTTACAAGCAATTTCTTTACTTTCCACATTGTTTTCACAAGCACTTTCCTTGTGGACTATGAAAAGCAGAATTTTGTGCGAATGGGTTAAGCCAAGCCATCTGCCTTTACGACCACAAGTCTTTCTGTGGCATTTTGTCGCGATATGATATTGATTTACCACCTTAAGACAACGAATCTTGTCATTTACTTCCAGTTTTATTGATTCTCTATAGTCCAAAGGTACTCAATCACGATATGAATTCAGAATTAAAAAAGGACATCCGAAAAAACTAGTTATACCAAACCTCCGAAGTAGAGGGGATAATTGTTTCACCATGGTTGTCTGTCTGTCTGTCTGTCCGTCCGTCCGTCCGTCCGTAGACTTTTTCGTTTCCGTGCTCTAATTCAAGGACCAGTTGACTACAACCTTAAAACTTCATACAATTGTTGCCCAATACCAAAGGTCAAGATGACAATTGATCTTTGGTTGAAAACCATTTCCGTGCTCATTAGCCGTTTGACTATAGGCACTTGAAACTCTGTTCACATGTTGTCCTTGAACAAAGCAGGTACCCTATTGTTTTTGGATTATGTAGGTCAAATGTCAAGGTCACAATTGAACTTTGGTTGAAAACCGTTTCCGTGCTCTAACGTTTCAGCCATTTTACTTAGGACCTTCAAACTTGGGCCACGTAGGTCAAAGATTAAGGTAACACAGTGAACTTTTTGATAATGTAGGTCAACGTTCAACTGTACTGCTTCAAAGCACTGGTTTCGGGTATGGTTCCTCTTTGCGACTATTCTAATTTTGATTTTAATTGTTAACTTTCATAAACACGTCGTGCATATAATATCATCATAATCACCAAAGACATAGATGTTCATTCTGCTGTAAAACGCTTGAGGCAGAGAAATAGATATATTTTGAAAAACGGAATCCTATTTTTGTGCTTTATTTTGGTTAACACACGTGTTTTTAATAATTGAAACTACCTTATGTACGGAGTTTCTTGGCAAGATATTTCGACGATCGACATTTTCAAAATAAAAAAAAATAAAAGAATAGCTCACACACAAAAGAGACATAGATTTTTAAATTATTTTAAACCCTTTGCTGTATTTAAAATTTTAGACTTGTCCAAATTCAAAGGCGTAACATACAAGAAAATAAGAACAATTTATAAAGTAGCCATCCTATATGATAGAAATAATATTGTTGAAAAAAAAAGAATAAACAATTTCTCCTTTTTCCAAATTTTTCTCAAGTTTTATATCATGGACAAGTAAAAATCAGGAATTGTACGGGAAAGGGTTAAACTATCTAAAACTGCACGAGTTATATCATTTATATTTGCTAGTAAAAGCTCTCTGTAGTAAACCTTCGTATTTCGTATTAGCAAGTGTTTGCGATTATTTCCCAATTTCAGACCACCTTATAATATATTTAGTTCCCGAAATAGGTAATCCACAGTTTATTGCTAAACAGGAAGTGATGGCTAAATGTCAAGGGAGGGTAAAATCTCTATATATAGAATGGTAATGAAGGAATACTTAAGGCGCATACTTTCTTAATTCAATAATTTTTCTACCGACAACTAATCAAAGGACTGAAAGTACTGAGAAGTTGGAATGCGCTGAAAGGGTCACAACTATGGAATTCGGTTCAAATTCATTTATTACTTTTTGAGCCTTTAAACTTAAACCAGCATTCCCATTTGTGTACATATGTGCGTTAATAACGCACAAAAACAGAAATCCACATACAGAAATCAAAAACTAGCATTGTCTTAACCCATTCCCAGACAGTGATGCTTTTAAATGACCCTCACTATGAAAGCTTTGGAAAACATTGTGGAAAATGAAGAAATTGCTTGTTACAAGCAATTTCTTCATAATCCACAATGTTTACTGTCCAAAAAGACCAGGATTTTAAAAATTTCATCAACTTACTATTGTCGTCTGCTACTTCTTTGAATTTGGACTTGTCTAAAATTTTATCGTGTTGGAATGGGTTATAAGCTCGTGTCACGAACAGAAAAAATAGAACTTTCAAGCATACCATTCTCCTTTTGATCAGCTGTAATACGTGAACTCCTTTTAGAATCTTGAAAACAGAAAATAACAGCTTCTTCGGTAAAAAATCAATGACTACGATGATTTTTTGACCCTCAACTCGGCCAATTCTGTAACGATCATACTAAACTCACGAAGATGGTATCAAATTATCTTCGGCGTCATGTAGTCGCGCGATTTCCTTATTCGTTATTCGGCTTCAGAACCGTAAAAAATCTTAAGTAAAAAGGACCAAGCTGAAAGCTAGATGACACTTGTTAAAGGTTTGATGTGTTATTATTGATTTAAACTTGATAGAGCGTGATTAGTTAGTAAGTTGATAGAAACCGGAAGATGATATGTTTACATACTATTTTCAAAATCTTTTACTTTCGTTTTGCATCTATCTGATTTTTATTGAGTAAAAGCTGTAAATCCAAAGATAATCGCGTTTGCTTGATGCCTACGATCCCCCTTAATCGTTCAAGAACGTTTTAAAGCCCTGGGCGGCGTGATTATTGTAAAAATGCATTTGCGGGCCATCTGTAAACATTGCCTGTCTATGGCCACATGACTACCACATATTACTTGAGATCACGTAATTACCAAACAAAGGGACGGCGAATAAAAAAAAAAAAATTACTGCGCTGATCATGACCTTATTATTCAATAATTCAAAGCAAACTAAAGCATGTTTAGAAGTCTCTAAACGATTTTTATATCATCCTTTACATGTGCCATATTATTGTCTTCGGCTACAACTAACTGATTGTCCGTGGCAAGTATCCCGAGGTGTATTCATATCTAAGAGATCAAGTGATATGTGTTATCAAAAAACAAGAAATGAAATTGTCTTGTGTTCATGTTGCGGTTTTGTTAAATCTAAATTGGAATTGCGCCGCATTCCAACTTAAAAAGCAGTCGATTAATATACTCTTTTGTTAGACAGAGAATTTCAATTACACCTATAATCAACTACTTGCTATGTTGACAGTATTTCGGGCGATCCAAAATAGTTTCACAATAAGGATGTTCAACTCGAAATAAAAAAAAAAGAGTGCAAAAGTCCAAAGTCTAAAATTGTCATCTTTTAAGCGGATTCTTTTCATTGAAAGAGTTTTTTGAATATGATCATAATGTAAAAGAGATTAATTGAAGAAGGTAGTCGCTTAATCCATTACCAGACGACAAAAATTTGAACGAAAATGAAGACTACAATTTAAGATAGATAAATCAAAAAGAAATTCTTTAGGGATACAAAACATCGTAGATAATAAAGAAATCACCCATTCCAACACAATTTTTTTTTAGACTGGTCCAAATTGAAAGAAACTCTAGACGACAATTTCAGGTTGATGGAATTTTAAAGTCTTTTTCGTCATTTCGGATAGAAAACATTGTGGATAATAAAGACATGGCTTGATCGTTGGGTGTAAAGAAGCGGAATTATATGAAAATGGGTTGAGAGACCCATACACTATCAATACTATTGACAAAAATATCGATCCAATACGTTGATCAATATTCGATATTGCATATAAATTGTCAATGCTGTCCGCCCACAATATATTCTTTATCATATACCTATAAATATTTTATAGTAAAACATATACATCCCACACAGACAAAACCGGACACGTAAGAAAAAATCCGTATCATTCAGTTCCATATGAGGTAGTCAAAGATGACTTCATTTTGTTTCTATGGATGGCGTCATAATGCGAATAAACGTTATCAGAATGGTAAATGTGAATGGAAATACTTGTACAAATTTATGCAGATTGTTTATCATTCTGTATATTTTATTCTAAAAACTATATGGTATATAATTAATGGAATATTATTTCTTTGATAGCCATACATCATCTTGTATTTGCTTCTCGCTGCAGCTTAAAGCAAATACAAAACTTTTTATCAATATTCCTTATACAGCGCGTAAGCGACATTGGAGTTTAAATCAATATTACTATCCATTGCAGATTGACAGTGTATAGGCTCCTTCAAGCAAAATAAGCTTTTTATATTGTCATTATAACTTATTTATCAAGACATTCGTGTGGATATTTTCCATAAAGATGCTGTTACTGTTACCATTACCCCTCCCGTTAAACTGTAAACTTGGACTTTGTCGCCAAAAAAGGCGACACCCACAATTGGAAGTATATTACTTCTCAAACAAAAAATAGTTTTAGATTTAGATTACTATAATTTATTCTTTAGTTTCGTCTTTCAAAAACGGGCGTTCTGACTCGTCGAAAAAAAATATTCATAACTCCATGAATAAAATTTTGAGCACGCAGCAAATTTGAATTTTCCGCGTAAAATAGTCCCATACAAAAAGGTACAAAAATTTGTAAAATAATTGATATTTTCGATCGATGCTATTAAATTATAAGAAATCTAAAGAATATCTTTTATTTCTTTGAGGTATGAACAAAATACCTAATCATAATTGCGTATGATTCCGCTTCGCGTATTCATACAGTGTAGTTAGTTTTTTCGGTTCGTGCCTCCATGAAAACAAAAAAATATTCTCTTCATCTCTTAAATCATTTGTACCTATTGGCTAATCAAGAACGCATTAATAATTATAATTTCAAATGAAATATGATAAATATGATTAATATATCGTCGTATGGCGAGCAAAATGTCATAAGTACGGCTTTATTAAAGCTGCAATAACGACATTATGCTCGTCCATCGACTACACGGTTCTCTTTGCTTGGAGGCTTTTACGACATATCATTGGTGGGGAATATCCTCACTTCGATGTTTTGCCAGACAAATGAAGATATAGTAAATTGACTTCGATGTTTTGCCAGACAAATGAAGATATAGTAAATTGCCTGTCGCGGGAAACACAGAACTGTCTGGATATAATCGCAAAAAATGCCTGCAAATATCGTATATGCTTTTCTTTGGACGCATAAATTGCATTGAAAAATATCTGAAATCGACAGATAAACGCAGTCCTTGAACATTCATCTTTGCCGGAAGTAAATGGTGACGTCTGACTTTAATGAGAAGGATTTAGTTAATTTAGCGGGTTAAGCATATTTAAGCCGTTTAAAATCACCAACCAAGTATTTGCTTTGTTTTGTTTTATGTTCCTGGCCACATATTTTGCAAACTAACGGCGTTTTATAATGTAAAATAATGTGACCATGTGTTTGGATAATAAACACCTGAAAATGCCAAATGCAGGGCGCTGCGGTATCATAGCACCTATTTAACCCCAATGAGCATCGCCGGGAATATAAACAATATCTTTAAAGGCGACCATTCGATTCTCGCTACGACCAGCCCAGTTGATAAAGCACTTGTCTTCAAATCTTAAGATCACGGGTTCGAATCTTTGACTAACCAGACTAATATACTAAATGTCTTTCGGATAAGACGTTAAACCAAGACCCGTTATGACAGTACTTTACCACGTTTAAGAACAAGGCGGGACTCTCGGCAGTCCTTGCATAATCCCCCGTTACAACTAATTGTCCTTTGCTGCGTAACTCATATGGACATGTTCTACGGTAGCGATGATAAAAAAAACGAACACACATAGGCCTACTCCGTAGTCTGCGCATGTCATATTCTCCGAAGATTGACCTGTCTTCGGGACCGTATCACTTATCCAGATTGGGATAAATATTACTACGCCGTACGCATAACTCCATTTTATATCGCTAAAAAGTAGCAAGTGGACAATTGCAATAAAACCTACAATTGTGGAGAAATCAAACTTAGCTGTCGCCCAAAATCAATTAGAAAAATCAAAGTATTGAAAGTACTGTAAGCTAGCAAAGCATTATGCTGTTAGTATTCTTTTTTTTTCAAACGTTATCATGATAAATAAATGCGGTAAAAGGAACCAAGGAGTTAACCCATTACCACACACACACCCCTTTTTTACGCCCTCTAGAAAAAGGTGTGGAAAAAATGTGGAAAATGAAGAAATTGCTTGTCACAAGCAATTTCTTCATTTTCCACACTGTTTTTAATACCAAAAGAGATGAATATTTGAGAATTTTCAACAAGACTAATCAGAGTCATTTTGAACACGATGTGCTCAGGTGACTTGAAAATACCCATGCAGAGTTTGCAATATTCCTGAAATACATAAGATCTACTTTTTTGGCCTAGGCATGTAACAGATTTAGTGGTTAAGCCTCAAATGGCAGTTTGCACTCTTCGAACTTTGAGACGACCTCAAAATTTTGTCTGTTAACTTAAGCTATCAAAGCTGACGCTTTGCTAGCTAATAATTATTTTGAAATTGCGAAGGCATTCATGTGTTACCTCTGCTCTAAGAAGAGGCGTCAAGAATTCAAAGCGAGCATTTCTCGGGCGCTGACATTTTGAATGTAGTTCGACGAAATCGACAGAGTTGTCACGAATGACACTACCCAGAATGCTCAAATTAGATCAGTATTTGAAAAATGCCACATATCGGAAGACAACGAGGCCTACTCTCGCTTTAAAATTTGTAAAACTGAGTTTACGCGCAGTAAAGCGAGTAATCGTTCATATATTAAATAAGTTGTCTCCAGGTAAGGGACATGTTTTATGTTGACCCTTTTCCGAATGTGCATGTTGCTCGGTAGACATCATCTTTGCCAATCGGGAATAAATAGTCACGAACCCCCGACAAGAAGCCGTATAACTATTACTATCTTGAGCAGTCGAAGTCCCTCTTCGGAGGTCACTGGGCGTGGCTAGCAAATTTCGCTTACTTAAATCTCTATTTTATAGCATTATCAATAAACGTCTTACGGAAATTAACCATTTTAGGAGGATACAATCCATAAACTTAACATTAAAATTAAACAAAGCCAAGTAAATTCTTTTATTGATTGAAATGGGTTTAACGCCACTTTTACCTGTATTTCAGTCATATGGCAGCGGCTGGAGCACCTTACAATGGATTCCTGGTATTTCTCACCACAGTACTACCACTACATTCTTTTCTAGCCTCCACCTTCGTTCCCACTTAGGTTTAGGATTATCCACCCATTGGTGAGAGGCAAATGTCGGAAAGAATATTTGCCGCAGCCGGAGATCGAACACATGCCAAGTTTATTAAAAGTGTATACACTCTGATCAGGGTTAATTTAAGACGGTTCGTTTGCGCATTATATATATATGTGTGGATTTAAGAAAGGCATCAAAGAACTGATAGCACCACTAGTATTTATTGTTGGATTAATTATACTTCTTTTGAAAACTAATTCCATGAACAACTACATCCTGTCAAATGAGTTTCTCTATCAGAGAGAATACTAATATTTTTTTGTTAAAAACTCTCCCGTCAGGTTGCTTCAACTATTCATACTAAATTACTAGAATGCAATATTGAATTGTTAACTCCACCAGATTGATTTGAAAAAAATTTTTTTTTTCATTTTGTTAAATTGTGTGTGAGACATTCTTCGTTCAAATTGCATCAGCTATAGTAAAATACGTTGAGTTCTTGTGAATTACAATCGATCACTGACTGGATTTCTCGAAGACTTTCGTCTGCTGTAATTATTGTGATTACAATCTGCAATAAAGTTCACAGTTCACAATATCGCTTAACTGTTCCAATTATACATTTGTGGATGATAGGAAACAGGTCGGAAAACATGGATTTTTTTTTTATTAAAATGCGATGTTATCATGAAGTTGTGACCGCATTAATATTAACTTTTATTTCACTTTTTAGGTCAAAGTCTGTGTTGCTTACCCAGTGGAATAAGATTTGTTACAGGTTAATACTAGAGCATATCACAAAACGTGGCTGACATTTTGGAACATAAAACTTGTCTTTATCTAAAAAATGTTAGCAGTCTTTGAACCTTGTGTCTACCGAATAAGACTATTTTATTGTTTGATAACCAAATGCTACGCGGGAAAAAACATTCTACCGAATTATAGGGAAAGATTGTATTTGTCAGATACGTTAACAGCAGTTTTAGCTCATATGAACACGGAGTGCTCGGAGTAAGCTTTAATGATCGATACATATTCACTGTACGTCCATTTTTGTGTCCGTCTAGCATTACAAAAAATATTCTTGTATCAAACGAACCATCGGATTTCAACAAAACTTATAAAAAGTATTCCGTGTTAAATGTTCTTTTAAAAACGTTCTCATGAATTAAATGTATCGTCTAACTAGAAAATCAGTCATGTTTAGTGGGTCCCGGGTGGATGGATGGATGGATGGATGGATGAATGGATGGATGGATGGATGGATGGATGGATAGAAGGGTAGGTAGGTAGGTATGTAGGAAGGTAGGTAGATAGAAGGATAGGTAGGTAGGTAATTAGGTAGTTAGGTAGATGGATGGATGGATGGATGGATGGATGGATGGATGAATGAATGAATGAATGAATGGATGGATGAATGAATGAATGAATGAATGGATAGATGGATGGATGGATGGAAGAATGGATTGATTGATGGATGGATGGATGGGAGGAAGGGTAGGTAGGTAGGTATACAGATTTTATTGGGTTGTACTATAACATGCATGTGGTCATACACAAAAATTTTACAATTGTATAATTTACTTTCGGTATTTATAATAGGTGAAAGATAATAAAAAGACTGATTTTGCACGCTTGATACACAATAGCTTTTTATTTGTTTTAATATTTTTTAATATTCAAATGTCCTATTATTCCAAAACGAAACAATTACTACTAAAAATATCTATCGTGGAGAGTAAAAATAATTGAAATATCTACACAATACATGTCTATTGTTTTCAAACGTTCGGTATCAGAAATGAGATGATACGTATAAAATAAAACAAACGGATAGATGTACTGAACAGTTTAAAGTGTATAGAATAACTTCATCTTTAATGATACTTTTCTTGATAGTTTAATATTAAATATTAAGTATAGAACTGCGTCGGTAGAACACCAATAAAAGTATTTGCTTAGTCGTATTAGAGTCGATCTTCGTGTACTAATTAAAAATTGTATCAATTTGTAAGAACTCGGGATTTTATAGAAGTAAGGTTTAAGGAATTTTGTTCTGATCGGAGGAACTTAGGTCGGGAAGGAACTAGTGAACGTTTATCCTCCCAAGCCTAGTGCACTAGTGCTATCAAACGTTGATGAACTATTGGGCACCATCGTAGTCCAATTGTGTAATTTAAAACAAAAGAAGAATCAACCGGTTAACACGTAAAAACCAATAAATACGATAAAGTAAAAAGCGACTGATTCTGGCACTGAAAAGTCAGATAATGATCGTCAAGAACGGTAAATGTTTATCAAACGTTTAACCTCCACAAAACGTGAAAAGTAAACTCGTTTTATACTGATTACTTTTTTGTTATGTTCTGTTTTCAACTTTCAAGTTTATCCCTTTTCGTCCGACGGACAGGATTGTTTTGTTAGGTTTCTTTAATATTTTGTCAAGCTTGAATCCCTTTAACCCATTCCCACACAATAACACTTTTTTGACCTGATTCTTCAAGAAAAATCTTTGGCAAACATTGTAGAAAATGAAGAAATTGCTTGTTAAAAGCAATTTCTTCATTATCCACAAGGATTTCCACCACAAAAGTAAAAAGAAAAACCAAATATTTCAAAAACTTAAAATTATCGTCTGTAATTTCTTTGAATTTGGACTACCTTAAAATTTTGTCGTCTGGTAATGTGTTAATTACATTTCACTCGTCTTTATTATTTCCGCCCACATCATCAATATCGACACTGCATTTCAGCCAATTTACGTAATGACGTTCTCCCACTTGAACAGAGCTGGTCTATAAATTATTGACACATATCAGGCAGTGCGAGGTCTGTAATTATGATTGCCTATAGATATTGATAGAGAGAGAAAATATCTGATTTTCCGAGAGATGTAGAGAGCTGTGTTAGGGTCAATAGTCCAATAGCGTCGTGATACCATAATGAGCACAACGGTTGTCATTTAGTGTGTGGAGAGGACTTATCGTGATGACGGTATTGGTTTGGCTAACCCATTCCAACACAGTGAAATTTTAAATTACTCTTAATTGAAAGAAGTTGCAGACGACAATTCCTAATTGTCGAAATTTTTCAAATCGTTTTTTCTCTGGGTAGAAAACAATCTGGAAAAATGTGGAAATTGCTTGTAACAAGCAATTTCTTCATTTTCAACATCGTTTGTTAGTACTTTTTTCTTGAGGGGCGTTAAAGGGAGGAAATGTGTTGGAATGGGTTATGACATTCATTAACATAACTTTCAATATCTAATATATACTTTTCTATGGAACTACTAAAATGACTTTCAAGAGTTTATTGATGTGCATATCATCCGTATTATTTCGTAACTGCGATATGATATTGATATTTTCCATATTGTAAACAGTCTGGAATGTCTGTTGAGGGGTTCCGTATTTTCTATGCTAATTTGGATTTTTTTGTTGCCGGAAAGTTTCAAAACTTCAGCGATTTCACACGAAACTACAAATAAACACCATTCTGTATCATAAGAAAAGATCGTCATAGTCACAAGATGCGCCGCCCGTTTGCATTAAGCCGCCTTTTTCTATGACGCAGCTAAGTATGGCAAAATCGCGCCAAAATGGTCAGTGAAGTAGGAACAATCTGTGAAATTTTCATCTAAATTCGTGCGTAAATGTAGTGATGTGTTAACAAGAAGTTTTACATTAGTTTTCCTAGTTCTGTGGTGCAGCCTGACGTGGCAAAATTCTGAAAATAAGTACAAGGTCAAGTGACTAGGAACATTCTGTGAAAAGTTCATGCAAATCCGTCCATGAATGTATGAGGAGATAAATCAACGAAATGTGACCGTATAGACGGACGGACATTGGGAAGGAACGGAAGACGGAGAAAATGATATCAATATACGACCGCGTTCGCAAGCGGTTTCTGGCACAAAATCGTCGTGATATTCATACACCGTTTCTGGTTTCCAAATGAATCAAGTTTAAGCTATTGTAAAATAACTATAGGCAACATAATTAACCAATTGCCACACAATCAATCCTTTTTACGCTCCTTCAAGAAAAAGGGCTTTAGAAAACATGGTGGAAAATGAAGAAATTGCTTGAATCAAGGAAATTATTCATTAACCACATTGTTGTCTATAAAAATCAAAGGACTGAAAATACTGAGAAGTTGGAATGTGCTGAAAGGGTCATAACTGTGGAATTGGGTTCAAATTCATTTATTACTTTCGCAGTAAGCCTCCCTCCTTTAAACTTAAACCAGCATCCCCATTCGTGTACATATGTGCGTGAATAACGCACATAAACATAAATCCACATACAGAAATCAAAAACTAGCATTGTCTTAACCCATTTCCAGACAGTGACGCTTTTAAATGACCCTCACTATGAAAGCTTTGGAAAACATTGTGGAAAATGAAGAAATTGCTTGTTACAAGCAATTTCTTCATTATCCACAATGTTTTCTGTCCAAAAAGACCGGGATTTTAAAGATTTCATCTACTTACAATTGCAGTTTGCGACTTCTTTGAATTTGGACAGGTCTAAAATTCTATCGTGTTGGAATGGGTTATATGCTCGAGTCACGCACAGCAAAATTAGAATTTTCAAGCATAACATTCTCCTTTTGATCAACTGTAATACGTGAACTCCTTTTAGAATCTTGAAAACAGAGAATAACAGCTTCTACAGTAAGAAATCAATGACCTCGATGATTATTTGACCCTAAACTCGACCAATTCTGTAACGATCATACTAAACTCACGTATCTTTTCACTTCAAGTTTATGAGTATACGTGGAAATTTGCGGAAATGCGCGGAAACTTGACTTGAAATACCGGTTAAGACTTAGGAAAAGAGAATATTTAAAGCGTTGTGAGTAAAATTCAAAAGATAAAAAGACGTTTACGTTATTGTAACGTTATTGTTTGCATATGTTATTTTGCCCTTTTCCTAAAAAATCCTATAATATGATGAAGATAGTATCAAATTATCTTCGGCGCCCTGTAAGAGGGCGATTTCCTTATACTTTATTCGGCTATAGAACTGTAAAAAAAGCTTTAGTAAAAAGGACCAAGCTGAAAGCTAGATGAAACTTGTTAAAGGTTTGATGTGTTATTATTGATTTAAACTTGTAAATAACGACATAATAAAGCGTAATTATTTAGTAAATTGAAATGAAAACCTGAAGTTGATATGTTAAGATTCTAATTTTCAAAATCTTCTACTTTCGTTTTGCATCTATTTGCTTTTTATTGAGTAAAAGCTGTAAAACCCACAATAATCACGTTTGCTTGATGGCTACGATCCCCCTTAATCGCTCTAGAATGTTTCAAAGCACTGGGCGGCGTGATTATTGTAAAAATGCATTTGCGACCTGAGCCATATTTGTAAATATTGCCTATCTATGGTCACATGACTTCCACATGTCACTTGAGATCACGTGACTACCAAACACGGGATGGCGAATCACAAAAAACAAATTACTGCGCTGATTATTACCTTATTTTTCAATAATTTAAAGCAAACTAAAGCATGTTTAGAAGTCTCTTAACGAATTTTTATATCATCCTTTACATGTGCCATATTATTGTCTTCGGCTACAACTAACTGATTGTCCATGGCAAGTTGAGATGAGAAGTAACCCGAGGTGTATTCATATCTAAGAGATCATGTGATATGTGTTATTCGGGCACCCGGAATGAAATTGTCTTGTGTTCATTTTGCGGTTTTGTTAAATCTAAGTTGGAATTGCTCCGCATTCCAACTTAAAATTGACCTTTAAAAATTCTATCAACTTAGAATTGTAGTCTGCAAATTCTTTCAATTATGGCCGGTCTAAAATGTTGTTGTGTGGGAATGGTTTAAACAACCATTTACCAATTCAAGGCAAAGGAAAGAATATCACTGTCATCTCGCAGGGAATATCGATGAAATTCACTTCTGACTAGATGGAGCAACAGAGCATGTAATTAGTTCCTCCGTTTGTGTGACAACTTGTAATTATTCTAATTAACCCATTCCCACGCGACAAAATTTTAGACTGTTCCAAATTCAAAGGCATTGCAGGGAAAATATATTTTAGTTTGTGAAATTCCAAAAATCTTTACTTTTGGGATAGAAAAAACGTTGTGCGGGGTTGTGTGTGAATGGCTTAACAGGCAAAGAGAAAATATTTCTATCAATTATAATTAGTTTCTAGACAGAATGGATTGTGGGGTTGTTGTTGTTTTTCTTTACATTTAATTACGCTTGTATTGCTTTCCAGGTGCTGTTTCATATCAGGAGATTGCCATTTAAACACACGCAACACAGTAGAACCCTTCAGATCAAATAATTCTAATCATTTTATAACGCTGTTTTAAATGATACATCACAAGATTTTATCTAGGTCTGAAAATTACTTAGTCTTTGCCTCTACAAGATTCTCAAGAAAAACGACGATTTGCCTATTTCAAAAAGTTGTCCGCTTTTGAAATCTAATTGGATCAATAATTCTAGCCTTTGGGAGATCCAGATGAAATTAGGATAAGTGTCTTTCTCCAACTGATAGCGGCTTTCTTAATTATGTTCTTCTTTATTTTCAGGTTGCCGTGAAAACCAAATAAATCCCATCTCTAAGTATGCCAATGAGCTGTATAAGATTTTTTAATCTGTACGA
This sequence comes from Fragum fragum, assembly GCA_946902895.1. Classification (NCBI taxonomy): domain Eukaryota; kingdom Metazoa; phylum Mollusca; class Bivalvia; order Cardiida; family Cardiidae; genus Fragum; species Fragum fragum. The sequence continues at coordinate 11,871,414 of OX336374.1, forward strand.
AGCTGAGATGCTCCACAATTGTCTTTATATCTTTTTAAAATGGAAGAAAAAATCTGACGAGAACTAAAGCTGAACTAACAAAGAGTGACAGGAAACAACGTGCATGCCAACGTTCTAAAAGACTTTTTATCAATAAAATGACGTCATCAATCTTTGCAAACGATTCGATTATTTACCGTAAAACTGCTGACAACAATACAAATGACTACGGTATAACCATTCAGACAGAGTCTCTAGAGGAATTAAACAAGAGATACGCAGATAGGTTGTTACCAGTGACTATACTACTGGGGATGTTTGGGTTTGTTGGGATACTCGGGAATCTCACGGTGATTGTTATTTATGGGTTCAGGAAATCCTTCAAGGACAAAAAGTTCCGTTGGTACGTCGTTAGTCTAGCTGTCATTGACTTCATCACTTGCCTCACACTGATACCAGCGGAGATGTGGAAGCATAGAAGTTACTTCAGTTTTGTGGAAAGTGATTTGTGTAAGACAAAATGTTTTCTTAATGTCTTTGCGGCCTCCTCGGCGTTTTATTGTCTATTACTGGTTGCAGGTGATCGTTATATCATGACCTGCCACCCATTACTTCCAGTCAAATTTAAGTCTTTCTCACATAGTACCGCCTGGAGGCTGTGTATACTGATGGTGTTTTTAGGAGCAGTGACTGCCATTCCGGCTGCCATCTTGTGTGGCATATCTTCTAAAACTATGACCAATAAGTATGGACGTAGCACAGACGTTTATCTTTGTAGAGCTGAACCCGAATACGAGAAATCTCGGCAGAGGATGTTTTACAGATATACTCTTGGAATAGTCCAGACTTTAATCAGTATTGTTTTTATCGTATTGTATGCCCAGATCGGGTATGCGGTTGTTAAGGTGATGAAACTCAAACAAATGTCAAATCACGAGTTCGACATGGATCTCTACACCGGAGACGAGGCCCATGTCTGTGAGACGCCATCTTGTTTTAACAAAGACATGCCGATACCATCCAATATAAAACTTATGTTTCTCGTGACCTTGGTGTTTATTGTGACGTATTTTTTATATCTTGGTCTTTCTTACGTGGACCAGACTAAGCTGACACCGCTGCAATTTGTGATATTCTCCATTTTCTTTCGATTATATTTTATACACAGCATTGTTAACCCATTCCTATATTTGAAAATGGACAGAGTGTTCAGAATGCATTGTATACAACTATTTAGACTAGAAAGAAGTCGTTAAGATAAAACTGTATTGATTTCCTAGAAATAAGTCCCTTAACAAGAGATTCAGATCACACGGCTAAAATAGCACAATGACTTTCTTGCGAAGCAAATTCATGCATAAGTGTGATTAGGTTCTTTGAATCATACCTGAATGAAAACAAAAAATGTTCTCGTCGTTTCTTATTGTGTGATAAAATCAAGCAAAACAAGGCAAATGCTTTATTGGTTTTTCGTAAACTTTCATAGATTTGCTTTGTGCACAGGCACACAAAGCAGCTGCGTGCTAAAAATTTTGTTCGTGGAAAATAATCGGCCAATCAAAACGCTTGAATCTTGATAGAGGAGACTAAAATTATTGGTGGTTAGAGGGTAAGAGTTACAGTGTACTTTGATTCCATTATTACCTGCATATTGGGGAGATTCTTGCCGATGTTATCAGACCGTTTAGCAGGGTATGGCCATGTCTGCATTGCTGCTATTAAACTGGGATTGTTCAGCTAAATTTCCCATGAGTTCCGAGAACAAAAGAAATGAATTAAATCTAAAATTGTTTGCGTTTTTGCGAGTATTGCAATTAAACAATTTTTATACAGGTGAAATACATTTATAATGGGCATGAAAATACAGATATGATATTTGGCACCAAATTATATTCAAATATTCGCAATACTTTTATACCAAAATGATGATTCTTGCATATTAATAACTTCCCCTATTTATATAATTATGTATTATATGAAAGTCTTTTGTGTCACTTTAACATAAATGATCATATTAAACGCTTCGGCACGAACAGATTTTGTTGTTATATAATCCAGACATATTCACACAAGTCACTGCTTAGTTCTTGGGTTAAATACTGCTAGAAAAACACATTTGTGAATGATTATCAGTAATTAAGGACGCCTTGATCTACTTATATATATTTGTTTCTTTGAGGCCTGGTACGGCTAGCTCAATCGGTGACCCAATCCAGTGGTTGTTTGTTCGAGCCGCAGCACAGCGAATGCTCTCTCCGAAATTTGGCAAACTCATCGTGACATGCGTCATTTATCCCTACAATAGGCGAATGATAGGAAAAGTGCCTAACTGGAATTAGCCACTTGTCTCCCGGATCAAAATAATGTCACAGTTGCACTGGTGTGAGAGATGATGGAAAACTATGGGTAATGAGTTGGTTCAACAGGCGCTACGGTATAACTGAAAAAACTGTTGAAAGAAGCGATTAATCCCATGCTAACAAGCAAAAAGATGTGGGTTTCTTGAAGAAAATAAGTGGATTAAACCTCTATACTATGCCCAAGTGAATCTAGCCTTAAATCACATTCCAGAAATAAAACTAAATGAAAAAAATCCCAGCTCAACGGTTCAGAGAATATATAAGAAATGCCGATCGAAAGGGAAATGTGTGTTTAAGATAAAAAAAAAAAAGACTGCGAGGATAAAATGTAACACGGCATACTTAAATCATTCAATTTCTTTTCTATTCTAAATGCATAGACCGAGTAATTGAATATAAAAACAATCAAGTTTTCTAGAAAATAGTTGTGTTTTTTGGGGCCGAATATTCCGATACCTCTAGAGTATAAGGCCAAAAAATCTGTACGACAGAATTGGTGTTCCTGTGATTTCGGTCCATCATTACAAATTCAATTTTGCAAAAGGTATATACTAAAAGATCTGCGTGGTCAGCCGCCTGTTTAGAGTTCCATCTGTCTGATAGAGCCACTCCAACTGAACACAAGCTCAATTACAATATATTTAATCTTTAAGGAGCTCCACTTGCCTACATGCATCCCTTGGAAATCGCAATATAATTAACCTGTATATAATTCCATCTGCCTTCGAGAGCCTCACTTATGTAACCATTTGGAAACAACCCCAAATTTTGACGTCCCTGTGATACCATACTCCAGTAACATCGTGGAAAAAGAAGAAATTGACAAGCAATTTCTCTTTTCCGAAAATATTTTGTTATACAGGATGGTTAACATATTTTTATAATCATACATACTTTGTAAAGTTGTCTGCTACCCCTTTGAATTTGAACAAGTCACGTATATAGCTCGATCTGCCAGCAAGAGTCTCTCTGATATCATAACCTCCCACTTTTAAAACAATCTCAAAGCAAATAACAATTATTTAACCGGTTAAGGGCTCCATGTGCATACACACAATCTTTGGTAAATAGCAGCGTTCGTCTATGACGTAAGCAGTATATCCGTTACGTAAAACGTAGTACACAAGTCTCAGATGTTAGGACAAACAATTTCGGATATCTTGTATTGGTAATAATTTTAGCTTGAACATAATCAAAGAAGCGAATTGACTCCATTTTCAATTCGGTCTTAAAAATACTTCTATGTCTATTATGATCATCATGCACATGGTAGGACATTCTTTGTTTGTCCCATCTTTTGGAAAGCGAGGCGCACATGCGCAAATGTTGTTTCTAATATTATCAACAAATCTCTTAAACGTTCGCTGCTATTGCAATATAATTAACCTGTATAGATCTCCATTAGCTTACGAGAGCGACTTTAACACATTCTCGTCGCAAAATGCAATATAATAAGCCACCTTTTAACGCCCACCCTCCTAAAAGAGAATCTATTTCACACCCCCAATTTCAATTTTTATGCATATTCAGACTCTAATACAGCTCCACCACCAAAGAGAGACACTCTTATATACCTATTGGTATTTATTTCATCATTAGCCTTTATATGTATATCTACCTGCCGAAAAGAGCCACGTTTCTACACTCACCTACTACATCATTAGCCTGTATATAGTTCCACCTGCCGAAGAGAGCTACCACTTTTGGAGAATTATAATATCTCTAATTAACATGTAACACTTTTCGCTTGTTACGCTTATACAGCCAAGTGGCAACATTTCTCTATATTAAACTATATAAAACTCCACCTGCCGATGGACGACACTTTTATTCATCCAATGGTTAATTTCTATACACAAAACTCATACAGGACCTCCATCTGCATAAAATAGCAACTGATGAACACTCCTTGGCGAATTAAAATATATGTTACCTGTATAGGAAATCCATCTACTTAAAAGAGCAACTGTTATACACTTCCTTGGCAAATTGACCAACCGCTGGCCATACCCTCTAACTCCGTTGGATCCAACATTTGACTCCGGGAGGAATTTCTGCTTCGGTATTTAACGGCGTTATTTTACAAAATTTATGACCAGTAGCATGAAACAAAAACGTAGAATGGGTTGTTTTGTGACCTAATCGTCGTAACTACAGCTTGAAATAGCTGTACTTACGACATCTTAGGTCAAACCAACAAAACTTAAGCAAGAATGGCGGCCAATGTCGGAGTTCAAAACTCGCTTCTTGACTAAATGAATGATTTCATTGGTCGTCTGATAGCAGCGAACGGTCATTTACTATGTTTGAAACCTTTTAGCTATTGAAGTTTTCCATGTGTTAAAGCATTCGAAGTTATGACATAGCAAATAGGAACCATATGATTACATAAAATCCTTAGAAATGTAAGAGAGCGTGCTTTCAATTACCGTGTAGAATGTGAAAAACGGAGAACAGACATTGCACGTGCATGCCATAGATATTGCTGCCATATGGTCTTATGCCTTAACTAAGGATACAAGCTTTAATGGCTAAAGAGAAAAAATCAAAATTGAAGTTTTGGCCTAGACCCTATTTTGGAAATACCACAACATTGTCAAGAAGCCACAGGAAGGATTTTTGCCGGCACGTCGAGACCGCCGTTGCCAAAGAAACAAATTGCTCACGGCAGACAATAATTGATTTCATAACGCGTGTACCAAACCGAATCAGTTGCTGACCAGCCGAGACCCGGAGCCGCACGAGTGACGTCATATCGGGATGATCGTGAAATGTGACTGCGACATCTGACAGATTTACATTAGCAACATTCACTGGTAGAGATGGTGTTCATGTTAAAAAACTGTAATAAAGCGTTTGCGAGCACCTGGACCTCGAGCTCGAGGCCACGCATCGATTCTTACATCTTATCATAGTCGAAACAGGTTGGCACCTATGGTTCAAACAAAGACAATGGATCTCGTTTGCTTCTAGTGACTAATCGTGATTCATATTGCGGTTTTGGTGATGGCAGAGTATGTATGTACCGCAGGCCTGGAGAACGTCATGCCCAAGCAGGTGGCAGAGAGGTGGACAGGTGTGGCGGTGGGTGTCTTTTGGTATTAGGATACTTTTGTGCTCAAGTACTTTCTCCCGTTGATGTAGTTCAAGAGAACTTAACTGCTAACCAGTAAAGGGATTTTTATCCTCTAAGAAGAGACACATGTCCAAGTCTCACGTTTTGTGTGAGCACGATAATGTTAGGCCGTACTCAGCATTTATCATGCAAGACTTTTTGAGAATGTCGGTATTGAAGTCTTAGAGGCGTTTTGAATCTTATTTTGGGGGTACCCGAACTTTTTTGGCGTTTATCAATAAAATACCTTACAGTTGAGACATTTGTTTACCCCTTCAATAAACCACATATTTGTGGTCTTAATGTACAAAAAATCCAATACATCTAATATAGAAAATTTAGTCGCGAAAATACGGAGTGTCAAGTTTTCATTTTCGCTCAGTATAGATTTAACGTTATTAAGAACTCTACCCCAACAAAGTACATTATGACGGCAAACTTCTATGATTTTTTTTTTGTATCCTTTTGCGATCCCAATCTGATTAAGAGAGAAGACCCTCTTTTACTCCTCAGTGGTTTTATACATATTTAACCTACTTATGGCACCAGTCTTATACACATCCGTGGGAAATAATTATAAATTAAACCTGTTATAAGATCCATCTGCCTTAGAAAGCAACTTTTATACACCGCATTACTTATTCTTAAACTGTATAAAGAGCTTAACCAGGCCTACAAAGCTAGTCTTTTACAACTCGTGACAAATTCCTTTATTTTTAATGTGTTTTAGAGATCAAAACGATCAAAAGAGCCACTCTAAAACAGTCCCATCGCTAGTTACTATATTTTTGACCTTCATAAGCGTTCGACCTGCTTCGGGATGTATTCTGATACACCCATGGACCTCCACCCTCCTATAGGAGAGACACACTTTATCACACCATCTGTGTAAATGAGTATATACTTCAACTACCATGGACACAATCATTTGGTAAATCATAATACTTTCAATCTTTAAAAGAGCTGCATCAGCCTAACAAAGCCAACAGTCAGTAGTTAACAAAATTATCCAAAACCCGTATATGATAGAAGTTATATTAGACTGAGAAACTACATATGACGAAATACGGACACAATTAAACACCATTAAGAAGTCATTTAGCACCCCACGGCTTTCATTTTAAAGGTACATGTATCAGATAGAAAATTAATGGATCGCGACTGTTAATCAAAGGATGAATCGACCAAGCAAATCCCATTAAACAAGAAGGTAACTTTGACTCGACACTGGCCGACATTTATGTGAATCACGAACAACTTTGTTGGTATGGCGACGTAAACCTTGTAATTACAGCTTGGATTAGCTGTAGTTACGATGTTTAGTTCGCCATCCAACCTTTCGTTTTTTCAAAATGATCAAAACGGAAACAAGTTTCCACGCATGCTCATCAGCCTAAATGAAATTTACATGATCGCGAAAAATATACATGTGATGCATGAGCCTTGAAAAGACTGCCATTTTGGTTTAGAGTGCCACTTGTTTCATTTCTGGGGTAAACATCTTACACAATTATGCCTGTATATCAGCTCTTGTTTTAATTATTCGGTTTTTTTGAAATGGGGGTTCACGCCATTTTAAAAGAATTTCAGTCATATTGCGGCGGCTGAAGCACCTAACCATGGTTTTTTTTGTATTTCTCACGCCACTACATCATTTCTAAGCATCCACCTGCTCATCCCACTATGGTTTACGATTAACCCTCTATTGTTGAGAAACAGATGTCAAAAAGAACATTTTCAGAGATCGGAGATCGAACCCAGGACTGCATGACTAAGTATCCGACGCGCTATCAAATGCGCTATGGCCGTGGCTTTCTTTTTCTATACCGTCTCACTATTTGGCAAAGTAATCAAAATGACCATATCCAGAGATATTATTTGGTCAGAATTCACTTTCGTGACTCTATATGGAAAATATGTAAATGTAGAAATCAAATATGCCATGTCATTAAGTAATGTGTCATTATTTTATGATAACCCGAAAACAGAATGTTTTAGTTCTACACAATTTACCAATGCTGGCTGTCAATCAAATAACAAGTCGACCTGTGAAATCAATTAGATCAGAAATGAGTTTTGAACTCCGACATTATTCAAGCTGTAGTTACCAACAAATCATTTTTCCGTCGTGTTTCTTATTGCTGGTTTTACACTTTGCTAATTATCGCCGTTCAATATCGAAATGGAACTTCTTGTCAGAGTCTATGGTCGTGGATAGCGGAGTCAGAGTGCAGGGTCACCGATCCGTCCAATGGTCGCATGAAAGAGATGTTAGAACATGCCTGGTTGGTGTTTTTGGTTACTGGCTCTCGTACAAAAACCTGTTTGTTTGTTGTTGTTGTTTTTTTTTTTTTTTTTTTTTTTCCTTTCTTTTTTTTTTTTTTTTTTTTGTTGTTGTTGTTTGTTCTTGTTGTTTTTGCCCTTGGAGGATAGACTTGGGAAAGTATCGTAAAATAAAACCACCGCAACCATTTTACTTTTTTTACTTTAAATTTTGCAAAAGAACTCTGTCAAAAACTAAGTGGAACTTCCTGTCGGAGTTTAGTGGGCATGACCAACGATCCGTCAAATCGATATTCAACCTTTTTATAGTACAAACTTGAAAACTGCTTTAGGCCGAAATCGCTCCCGTGATTGAGTAGGTTAGCAAAGAGGGTCTGATTACTTTAGCAATCAGACGACTCAAAAGCCTTGAAATGATCCGGGCAATACAATTTAAATCTTATTTTACACCGAATAGCAGTTTTTGTTTGTACTTAAACATGTGTAAGACACAGAAATCTTGCGTCAAAGGACATTAAACTATTTAGAAAATAGTACGTTGACCAAACCAGTGTTTTGTAAAATATCTGAATCAGAGCGACTTAGGAATCTGACCTACATTATAAGTCAGTCTATCTCACAGAGATGTCGTGAAATATGGCCCTAATTGGCAAGTAAACGTATCCGCCATTAGCGTGTGAAGAAAATGTTATCAAGATAGATATGGTGACAAGAGATATCAGATTTGTATTAGTCTTAATTGATACAAAGATCCTACTTGTGACTCGAGCAATTGCTTATATATTTTATATGTACTTCTTCGTTTTTACTCTAAAACGAGATTGATATGTAAGATTTAATTCATATGAATAAATAAGAAATATTATGCAGTAGCTGCGATAAGATTCAACCTGTGTTTAAACTTTTGATATCTTACACCTAGTGGTATATCAATTTTTTTCTACGCGGAAATTATCCAATACAACGTTTTGTATAGTATAATATAGTATAATAGTATACCAATTGTTATATATCCGCGAATATTATTTATTAAAAGATAAAGTAGGAAGACAAACATTAGTAAAATTATCTAACACCAAATCCTAATAACGTGTCGTGGCGTGACGTCATTGTTCAACTCTAAACATACCCTACCCGTATCCAGTACATTGTTGAAAGGTATTTAGCTGTCGAATATTATAATTATTTCAATGATTATCAGTGAACCTCGCGCAGACTGGTATTCCTTTGAAAAATATCTCAGATATTTGGACACATGCATTTAAAGAAGTTTGATTAACTCAAATGTTTGAATTGTACTTAGTTGGCGAAATCAAATTTACTTAATGTTAGCTCTTTTTCTATGAACACTCGAACCTAAGGGAACATGACACTAGTTTGCCATTGAGGGGTACAAAACGGCAAAGATATCTGACCTATCAGCTAAACTGAAGCAATCGGGAAAAAAAACTATAACTACTGATAGAAAATGCGTTGAACTATTAGAAGTAAATTGTTTACATTAAATTGATTAAATTGAAATTGATTACATTGAAATTGGTTACATTGAAATTGATTACACTGAAATTGATAATATTGAAATTGATGATATTAAAATTGATGATATTGAAATTGATTACATTGAAATTGATTACATTGAAATTGATTATATTGAAATTGATTACATTGAAATTGATTACATTGAAATTGACGGATCGCTGGGCTCAAACAGGGAATTTCACTTAAATTTCAAACGACGTTATTTTGCAAATTTTTTGACCAGTAAAATATTATATACAGAAAGGGAATGGTTGGCTGGAAACCTTAACGTCGAAACTACAGCGTGTCGGCAAAGGTCTTGGTTTCAAAGTTCACTTCCGGTTTAAATGAATGATTAAATTGGTCGATTGATTGTTTGACTGACAGCGCAATCCGTCAATTCGCCTACAATGCGCGAATTCTGAAGACAAAGTGATTCAATGCTGTATGGCAATAAATAGAGGATAATCAACTGGTTATTCCTGATATGAAAAGACATTTCACGAGGATGCGTTGTTAGGCGATAAAAAACGAGTGCGCAGCACGAGTTTTTTTAACGCCGAACAACGCATTCGAGTGAAATATATATATAATTTTTTTTCATATCTGGAATAAGTTGATTATTCTATTTATTATATACCTTTTTATTTTATTTTTTTTATCAAAATATCGAAACCAATCTTTTTTGATATAGAGAAGTTCTATTGAAAAAGGTGCGGGTGAATACATGATTAAAGATTTATTACAGAGAGTGAAACTGAAAAGTGTTATCGTCACTCCAGTGACAATATCAAATTTATTACAATGAGAAATCCCAAGATTTCACAGCAAGGTATATAATAAAATAGTTTAAGCTTTTTTTTTTATTTAATTTTAGAGAAATCTACGTTTCTGAACTAGCCTGAGCGAAGTGCAGTAATATTGAATTCCTGCGGAAAACATTAGATATGGATCGTAACACGCAATAGATTACATGTAAAAATGGAAACGAAAAAATAGCTATCACGTCATTTGTCAATCTATTCAAGTTTCTGAAAATCTGAGAAATTGCTTTCTTATAAATCACTTTGTAAAAACCTGTCAAGAAAACAACAAGATTTATACCTTAAAAGATGTTTTAATAGGTTTTAAAATCAAATCTATTTCCATTAGTCAGTATATATCATCTCGGCAAATATGGTCTTAAGTGGAAAGTAAAGCGTGAGCGTGATATTTCCAACCATTTCACATGAGCGCCAAGTAATGACTCCGATTAGCCTGTACATATGCATAGCAATCTGATTAAAATCTTATGCACCATAATAGCCAATTGCTATGTCCCTAGATAACAGAGAGATAGCGTAGTGGTTTTGTACAGATGATTTTAATGAGATTGGTATGTTTAATCTGATCAGAGCCTTCACTATGTGCTCTCTTGATAGCTTCTGAATCACAGTAAGGCCGCCGTCATAGCGCAGTCGGTAGCGCATAAGACCCCCCGATCTTCAATCATTTGATGGCAAGGGTTCGATCTCCGGCGGCGGTACATATCCTTTCCGACTTTTGTCTCTCACCAATGGGTTTATAATTGTAAACCTAAGTGGGATAGCAGCTGGAGGCTAGGAAAGGGTGTAGTGGTAGTACTGGTGTGAGAAATACCAGGAATCCAAGGTTAGGTGCTCCAGCCTCCGCGATAGGACTGAAATACTGTTAAAAGATGTGTTAAACCCAATTCAATCAATCAATCACATGAGCGCCGAGTAAAGACTCAGATCAGCCTGTGCATACGAACGGTCTGTTCAGAGTCTTTAATATGCGCTCTCTCAATAGTCTCTGATACAGATCTCATTTACTGACCACCATCAAACATTCTACGCGCACTGAGTGACTGTCCGGGCTGATCCATGTGTGCGCCTTACGCTCATTTTAAATATTTGTAAATGTCGTGCACATATTTTATATACGCAATTAGCGTAAATTGAAAAAGTTTACCAAGTTAAATATGGTGAACTTTTTGTGTGTCTTAATCCTTGTCGTGCTGAATAAAGTTCTCTCCAGAATTATGTTAAAATCAAAGGAATGAAAGCACAGAAGACCCATCATCTTTGGTAGGTAATTATTCTGAAAATTAATGGTATAAACAATGTTAGCTTTAAAGGGGACAAGCAGGAGGTCTAGACAAAGATCAGACTGCACATATGTGTAGTCTGATCTTTGTCTAGACCTTCTACCAAAACAGGAATATTCCGGGTTCAGCATGACACGGGTTAACGGATACACACATCAATAATGTGGGCGGTGATGTTATATGCTATTTTGTCACAAAGCCTAGCACATAATTATAGTTCTGATGTTATCAGTCAACGTAAAAAATACATCTATAAATATTACCGGGATATAACGTATTGAAAGAATTACCAGACGACAAATTTTTGACTGATCCATCTGGAAAGGAGATGAAGGCGACATTTCAAATTGTGCTAAAATTGGGGGTTACAAATAGGGTAGGAAGTATTGTGAGACAAGGAGAAATTGCTTTTCACAGCCAATTATCCCTTTTCACACAAGGTTTTCTATGGTGATATTTCACAAGGGTGTCAGAAAGCGTCATTGTGTGGTTATGGGTTAAGCAAATTGTGAAAATGAAGAAAGATATATGGTATGACAGTCCAGAAGACTTTAAATGCGACTTTGATTGTTGACCTTGAACTTTAGTACAACAGATAGGTTTTTGGCACAAGTAATATCGTTCGATGGCTAGCCAAATGTGGAAAAGACAGCTTGTATTTACGACATTTTGCTCGCCCTTCGACGATATGAATATGGAATACAGGGTTTGTTGTAGCTTTTCAAATTCAACGGTCATCGAGTCCCTGACCTTGAAATTCTAGGGGTCAAAATGATGTTGAAGGGGGTCAAAACAACAAAAAGAGCAAACCATTAGTATAAATTTGAAGGTTTAACACAACAAATTTTAGACTGGACCAAAATTGAAACACGCTGCAGACGACAATTTCAAGTAGATGGAATTTTAAACCTTTTCGTCTTTCTGGATAGGATGTAATTTCTTCATGTTTCACAATGTTTTCCCAGGCTTTTTCTTGATGTGCGTAAAAAGGAGGGTGTGTGTGGGAATGGGTTAATTACCAACAGCTCTTTTCTGTAAAGAAACAAGTTTGTACATTTTCAATAGTATTTAAGATACATCACTGATAAATTTAGGGGAAAGCCTTTTTTTTTTTTTTTTTTTTTTGAGCTTCAGAAATTTCTCCCAAGGGGGTCAAGATGACCCCTTATTTTGTCAGAATAGAGTATTTGTAAAAAATCCTACAAGTCAAACACGAGCCCTAGAATATGGAACTTCACCAACCATTTCAAAGGTGTGACCGATATACTATAAGTTATTATGGATAAACTGAGCGGGGGGACATCTTGACCCACTTGGGGGAAATTTCTAAGAGTCTAAAAAGAATATTTGCAAAAGCCAACGAGACAGACACGAGCCCTGGAATATGAAAGCTCAACCGAAATTACAAATGTATAGCCAATATTGACGTTTTTGTCGAAATACTATATTTGTAACAGATAAGCCTAAAGCGAATATATATCTTGGTCCCGAGATTATAAAGCTTTGTTGTACCCAATTGAGAATTTACTCAAACTTCAAGTTTAAATAGATATAAAGTTTCCACGTTGATAGTAGATTTCGTGTGATAATTATAATTTACCAATATAATGTTTCGTTTTTACGCATTTTTCCGTTGCATTTCAAACGGTTTTGTATCAAAAGCAGTTCGGCGTTTTAATGGTAAAATATTGATTTTTTAATGCTTATATAATGTATCTTGAACCATAATTATTGTGTCCTTAAGGTTTTATTTCTTGTCAAACAGCAGAAAAATAATATATATTTTATTACTTGGATTGACAAGAATCTTATCGTTTAGCCCATTGCAGAGGTGTTTGGTGAGAGTAACGAACGACAGCTCTGCTTGGAGATTTAGTATGTACCTGATCTAGCGATAAAATCATAAAGACCACATGGCATGTTAACTGTTAGCTTCCAAAATGAAGTTTTCATTGGAAATGATTCGGCTGTTCAGTTTTGTAGTAATATTGTCTTTATTCAGAACTCTCTGGTGTCATTCAATTTCCATTCGGTTTTTCAATTGTATTTCCAATTTAGATATTTCATATTTTGATGACGTCATTTACCAAACATGCATCGACATTTTTCGTATGCGCAAAATACAGGGTTATTTTCGCAAATTGTTATTTCTATTTGCCATCTGATTTTAATGTCGTTTGCTTAAATCGAATTCCACCTCTACCGCTAGCCAATATTGTTGAACGTTGTCGCCCCTTATTCATTTTTACCTTATCTGAGCACGAAATGCTTACCACGACAACAAAAGGGTGAAAAAATATACAAACTATGTAAGTTGATTTTTTTTTTTTTTTTTTTTTTTTAAACCCCAGAAATCAAGGAATTTTGACATTTAGTATAAAGCATTTTCTAAGAGACCGGCCTTAAATAAGGTTTATACCAAGCACACCACAATTTACATATAAAACAAGTATGACATTTTTAAAAGATCCACAATCCAGGTGGCCTTTGGTATCAGTATTTCCTTCGAAACATTAACAATTGACCAATCGCCACTTTCATTCAAGGAATAAAGCGACCAATCAAATAGTTTATCTAGCCCGGACTCGAGCTTATCAACTCAAACAATGGCGCCATTTTTGTTTACCTTTATTGTTGGTTTGGCGTCTTAAACGTCATAACTACAGCTTAATCAAGCTGTAGTTACGACGTTTAGGTCAGCAAACAACCATTTTACTTTTTATCACATGCTACTGGCCATAAATTCATGCAAAATAACCCTGTTAAACCCTGTTAAATCGAAGAGGAACTTCCTGTTGGAGTCAATGGGAGGGGCCAAAGGTAAGTGGGCGGAGCCAGTGATTGTTCAGTTTGACCTCTACCGAGTTTGTTCATGTGGAGACATGGTGTCAGTTTTTGGACCTTCCTAGATCGATCGAAACGACAGATCGCTAGCCCCGCCCTCTGAGCTTCTTCAAGAAGTTCAACATTGATATTAAACGGTGGTCTTTTGCAAAAGTTATGGCCCGTAACATGTAACTTTACGAAAAAGCAAAATGGTTCGCGACCTAAACAACGTAACTACAACTTGAAAAGCCATAGTTAAGACATTTTAAGTAGCCAAAACAAAATAATTGCTTCACTTAAATGTCGGCATATGTCATAGTCCATTACCAAACGACAAAAGATCCGGTAGAGATAAATGATTTGATCAATTCTTTGATTTACAGACGCTATTCTTCGATTCAACAAAGGAGCAAAAATGGAAATGTTGGGGAATCTGTTCTCTGAAACCAGTAGAAGTCCAGTATTGGTAAATTGGTATGTGGCACCATTAAGTTGCCCTCATCATGTGTTTTTTACAAAGGCGCTAAGCAGGTAAATCCTTGGAAAACCTCTTCTCTGAAACCAGATGTTGCAGAGAACTGATTTACAGTATGTAGTATCTTTTAGCGGACCTTTACCGGGTTTAATCATATGATGAATAAGAGGTTAAATTTTGCACTCTCTGTGCATACCTTTGAAAACTTTTATAGGAGCAAATCATTAGAAATCTTCTCTGAAACTAAAAGGTGTAGAGCATATATCTAGTATGTTTGTCAAGAAAAAACTCCTTAATGTCAAGTTCATCGTGTCATTTTTTAATTCTATCTTGGCGCACAATATCAGCTAAGAAATATCGTCGTTTGGCGTGCAAATGTCGTAACCACAGCTTTACTCAAGTAGTAGTTACGACATATTGCACGCCCAAAGACGATAGACAAAAATTGGCTTCTCTAATATTAGGGAGGATGTACCCTATCATCGTTATTCGTTAAGTGGCATCCTCCAGTGGATCAATGTCATTTGTGTAAAAGTGAT